>JARGXW010001130.1:0-34686 GCA_029204085.1 Mycena sp. CBHHK59/15
ATTTTGCAAGCAGACAGAAATCTATAAGGGCAATATCCTATAGGGACATTGAGACGTGGTCTTCACACCCTGGCGAGCAGCAAGACATATAAATCTATATTAGCTTTGCTTAAGCACCGGGCTTTTCAACGCTAATCAGATTTTAAATTTTGTTCTGATTAACAGGCTTGGGGGAAGGGCTCGCTCACTAGGATGATGGGTAGGGATGGACATGTGTTGAACCCAGATCTGTTGAACAGGGACTAAACAATGTTGAACAGAGATTTTGTGGGCAGAAAGTCCAAAAAAGGCAGCTCCGAGAATCGATCTCGTGCACGGGAAACATAGATTACGGCATCCACGCAGGTAATGCGAAACAACCGCTCGCCCATAGTGGCTTTAGCAGGTATTGCAATTATCGTACTACATCAGTAAGCTCAAGTTGCGCACCATTCATACTTAGCTCATCAAGCTGCAATATCTCACCCATACAAACATTCAACCCTATCCTCGTGAGTTGTGGGAGGTGTCGGTTAAGGCTCCAACAGTTTCCGTTTATAAACGGTTTTAAACGGTAAAAACCGTTTTTATTTCCGTTTAGTTTACGGACCCTTGTAAACGGTAAACAAATGGTAAACAAACGGTTCAAACGGTCGTGAAAATCCACCGGCCAGATAGAGGCCCGATGGTGGGATTCTGGACCTAAATATGGCTCAGAGTCACCATACTATGTGAGTAATAGCAGAATAACGAGATACTAACTGTATGGTGTGCTATGGACGGGACTGGGTTGGGAGCGGGCGGAGGTTTCCGAATTTAGTTGTGATGGATGGCGCGCGGACATCTCCGCCCGCCACGCGCCTTGCATCCCGCCCTCATCCCACATCCCGCCCTCATCCCGCCCCCGCCATTGGCACCCCAGCTCTTGTCCAGGTTAGTGACGTACAATTGAGGTGTCGAAGTGATGCTTGTGAGTCCATTTCGGACCATGATTCCCGATCAGACAGCCCTCGGATATCTTTTCCAGATTGCCCTGCCAAAATACCATTTATAAACTGTTTTAAACGGTTTATAAACGTTTCCCAACCGTTTCCGTTTAGTTTACGGGTTTCCGTAAACGAAAACTAAATGGTTGGAGCCTTAGTGTCGGTTCGCAATGTCAGTAAAGAAGTACGTATTTTCCCCCCTGCTTTTCAAGTTGTTCAATGCCTGCCAGGTTCGCGGATTCAAAAGAGCAGCGACCCCACGTGAGTATCTGATTTCCTTTCACATGTGTATTCTGACTGGACCACATTACAGCATCCAGAGAAAGAAGAATATGCGACCCAAGCCAGCGCGGGAGATTACAGGAGCTGAACGCGAGGCACTCTTGTTTAAAAATATTGTCACATTGTCCTTGGGTGTTTCAATTGGTCCTTTGGAATACTGCGGCATCGGCCATACTGTATACATCGGCAGGGCACCTGTGTAGGTTTCCTTTTTTCTATCTTTCAGCGTTACCTAATCAGTTTCAGTGTCGCTGTATGCAAGGGTGACCCAGCGATCCCCGAATTTAACGAGAAGTGTGCATTGCGTGGCTTGGATCGTATCGCTTCCCATCTGGACTCCAGTGGTAAGAGCAAGCGAGCACGCTCTCAGAAGGAGAACAACCAGCTCGGAAAGAAGATTTCGGCGTTCAACATGGGTTATCACCGCGTGGGAGCGAGTATGGAGGCGACTGTCGAGGATGAAGATCAGCCCCCCAAACCAAAAAAACGAAGGCTGAATGCTGATCGACGGCTTGCACTAGGTCCAGTTAATTGATTTTTGTATATCTATGTTGAGTACCAAACAGCGGCTTTTTGGTTGCAAAAATGGTCCGGGGATTCCTGGGTAAGGATGTAGGAGTCCAGATTCAAGGAGCATACCCTATGATATGCACCCATGAAAAAGTTCGGGTGGACCAGATTCATTTTCATTGAATACAGTGCTCAAGTTGGCTCGAAGTTGGCCTTGGAGTCATGTGTTGAGGTGATCCGATAAGGGCCGACCTGCCCCTTCGCTCTCTTGGATTTGTCTCGCCCTTGAACTCTGTACTTGTTAAAAAAATCATTCATCTCCACTACTAACTGCTGCTGCAATAATATTTGCTTCCCGGTCTCTCTCTGTCTGGACCCTGCTCACGATACTGGCATTTTCTGCAAGCAGGTCCTTGTACCCGGCTGCTGCAATCAGAGCTTGCACTTGTTCTGCTCTCCTCTGGTACATTGCGGCTTTCTGCCTCGCATATGCCTGATGTCCAGCCAGAGGATTGGTGGAAGCTAATGCACCCCATGCATCTACCATCCGTCGGAAGCTTCGGTTAGTCCTCAGCAGCTCAGCAAGTTTTTGTTCTGCCTGCTCCTGCCACCGCTGCATCTCGGCCTCAGCGCGGAACCATTGAACTCGGTCACCTATGAGGGAAGTTGAGTCTCATCAAAGCGCAAATTATTCTGGTTACCTTCTCTCGACCATTCCTCCATCTCAGCATCACTCATCTTGGTCAATTGTCCGAGGTGCCATAGCCATCCCTCTGGCCGTTCATCCACGGGCTGTTTAGCCGCTGCTGCTTTGTGCTTTATCCGAGGGCCTGGCAGGCTATTAATTTGAATCGTCTGGCAAATATAAGAGGGTGAACCTGATCTTCTCCTATCCATTTGTGTACCGCTGACTGACCCCGTTGGAGTCTCTGGTGGCGCTGGGCCCTGCGAGTCTGCTGTTTCCACGTGAGAATGTAACTGATTTTATATATTGATAACTCACCTTCCATATCAACATCGTTCTCCTCAAGCGGAATTGCTCCACGAACTCGCCAAATGGCGCCGTCAGTGTGATTCGAATCACCGACTCTCCGCTTTTGCTGCACCGACTTCATATATAAATCTGCTTCAGTCAGTGGGGGGAATGCAGCTCCGGCATTCAAAGCCACGAGGGCCCTTCTTGCCGCTTCATACGAGGCCATGTGTTGGTTTCGGAGGGTGGTTGCGACCCGGATGTTGTCTCCAGCCCGAGTGTTCTCTTTTTGCTTGCGTTCATCCCTGGTTTTTCGGTTGCGTAGAGCGCTAATGCTCTTCACGATGTTTTGCAGGGCTCGCAAGTGGTCGAACGCCTGACCCTCCCGCCATTTTGCCTCCTCTGCCGCTAGACTTGCCAGGTCTAGCTCTTGTTGATCCAGTTCTGGCAAGTCCGATGGTAGGAATAATATTTCATCCTGTACCAATGGTGCCTGCAGGGCTTGCGCTGCAACCCTGTTCCCAATTTGGGGCATTAATTCTTTCTGAATCTTCCTCCAGGCTGCAATGCGAACTTGAGCCTTTGCTGTGCGCTTTTTGATCTCCTTCTGCTTTGAGAGCAAGTCATGTTCCTCCGTATCGTTGACAAGCTGTTTAAGCTTGCTTCTATTTCGAATGAGTAATTGGGACAGCTAATGAAAGGGAAAACAAACTGGGCATCTTGTATCTTGAGGCCTTCGTCGAGAAACCGCGCCAACTTGCTTTTCGGGACCATTGTCCGGGCAAATGTGCTTTCGTCATTTAACATTTTTTGGTAAATTGTGTTCTGAGAAGGCACTGTACATCACCCAGAATTAGTGTCTTACAAAATCAAGTAGGCGGTGGATTCAAACTCGCCCTTTGTGCTCTTGTGCTTGTAAACACTGTCTGCTTCCTTCCCGATCTTGGTTGAGGTGCGGGGCATTTCTTGCCATTTTTTAATGCGATCGCAAAATGAAGTGCTTAATGCTATCAAGTGATTGCGCTTTTCAATATACTTGACTTTAGCAGCCGCAAGATCCTCTGCTAACGATGCCGCTAGTTAAATCAGTGTACAAGTTTACGCATCATGATTAGTGCTCACCTATATCCATTGTCTTCTTGTGGTTCCAGTCTCCGTGATGATTGATCATGGTGTCTTGTCTGTGTCCATTGTTCATTTGTCGCACATGGGGGCCCAACTGGTTGGCTTCCGGCCAGTACTGCTCAGCGGTTTCTCCGTGAAAGTGGCCCACACACTCCATATATGCAGTACCAAATAGATACGTGCATGAGTCTTGATGGCCTTGAACGTGAAGTGCCGGTACACCCCACCGCATCCGCTTGATCTTGGGAACCAGGTCCAGAAAGTTTTTCCGAAATCGTTCCTCCAGATTGATGAAATATTCGCAGGCAATGTCGTAGGTTGTGACCTGATCCACGTCTTCAACCTCAATGCGCAGTTTCACATCGAATGATTCGCCGGGCTGGTGCTGTCTGAGCTCCATAGCCAGCGCCATATCTGTGTTCGCAAATCTGCGTAGTATGAGGGGTGCGATGCAGTGCGAAAAATCAATTACAGACCTCTCGCCATGATAGAGATCAACACAAGATAGAATGAAGACATGGCTACATTGACAGTTCACCGTCCCGGTGATCGCCATGTTCTTAAACTTCTTCTTGTCCTGCTTATTCACCGCTTTGAGGTAGTTGCAGTTCGACTTCTATAAAGAACGAGAAGGTTTAATTTTTAATTTTTATTTGACAATGAGGGGAGACAAGATGACGAACCTCTTTTGAGACGGGAACTCGCCCCATGTACTGCCTATATTCAGAGTCCAATGGGAAATATCCTTTCCCCTCACACAGGGAAACATCATCTGGATCCGTGTTCTTGTTAAACTGGTTGCATTGGAAGTTTCCGTCCAGCGTCCGCTGGCTCTGGTTGAGGTGTCTGCGAGTAATGCAAGTTCAAAGTTTGAATTTGGAGCCAAAGAAAACCCCAATGGACAGACCTCAGATGAACTGGTGTCTTGGGGCAGTT
Source organism: Mycena sp. CBHHK59/15 (assembly GCA_029204085.1). Lineage (NCBI taxonomy): Eukaryota > Fungi > Basidiomycota > Agaricomycetes > Agaricales > Mycenaceae > Mycena > Mycena sp. CBHHK59/15. The sequence continues at coordinate 4,792 of JARGXW010001130.1, forward strand.
GGGATCAGAGTTGAATCCAGGTTCCGGGCATGCCGGGCACCAGACCAGGAGATTGCCGCAGCGCCGATGAGGTAAGACATCATCTATTCCATGGAGCTGTCCTGTCCGCTTCTTGAGTGTCAAAAAATTGAAGACACGGACTACACGCAGGAAAGCGGCGTAAGGATTCTGTAGATGTGTCACATTCAATAACACTGAGCAAGGAGGATTGGAACACGAACCACAACATCAGCGGTGAAGGAGTTATCCGACAGGCGGCGGATTGCACCGAGATAATCATAAGCAGCCTTCTTGGACTCCAAGTTGTGGAGTTGGAATTCTTTGAGCATATTGATGGTGAATGCAGTTTCTGGCTCGCGAGTGGTGGCAGGGAAGAGTCGTGAACGCATCAGTTGCTTGACCTTATTCGGTGGAAGCTCGTGGCATCCACAGAAGGCCAAGCGTGTGAATGAATCCCATTAGTGTGAACAACCGTGAACAGCTGTTCCCGGCACGGCGATGGGCAGGGCCTCCCATTATGACCAAGCTGGATCACATGTCCTAGTTTTGAAATGTCGTGTCGAACGAAAAATCCCTGCAGTATGTCCCAGATTTCTGCCCAATGAAATGGATTTTGCCGGTGCGCTTCCACAAAACATTCCTGACAAGACATTTGATATCCTGTACAATCATGGCACTGGGTGCTGGAAATTTTATCAGACCGCCCGCATTGACAGGAACTGCCGGCAGATTCATCGGCCTCGTATTCCAGCAAGAGATGTCCCAGCTCCTCGAAATGACTGCGAAAGTCTTCCAGAAATTGAGCATTCTAAATTGGTGGTGATTATCATGAGTCTTTATATGCATGCATGGAAGGAAATTTACTTGTGTTATTTTTATAGGCGGAGGATCGTCCCTCGGTTCTGGCTCTTGGTTGGGTTGGGAAGCTGGCGTGGGGTGGCTTCCAAGTTTCTCTGGTTGTATTGGAGCTCTTTCGAGCACTCGGCTACTTTTTTTCGTCCCTGCATCGCTGGTCACTGTAAACTGTACTCGCTTCACGCTCGGAACAGAAAACGCAACATGGTTGCTCGATGCCTCTTCGAGCACAGCTGCCTTCCGCTTGCCTTTGTTCCCAGCCATTCTTAGTGGGGGGTTATGTGGGTGGGCTGTTAGGATAGTGAAACAGGCACCATGCCCGAATATAAGGCTAGCTTGTTGATGTCTATTTGTATCAATTGCCGAAAAGCGCTCACGGTAACCGCATGGAACTTGGTTCAATTTTTAACAGGTGCAGGGTCATCAGGGCAATTGAAAGATTGTTGCAAGGCAACTCTATTTCCTTGGCTACCAATCCCCCATTAGTATTTCATCGGCACAAGCGACACTGATGTCACGCCACAGTGATACCGTGACTCACGCAAAATCAACAAACAAACTCAATGGCCGCCTGGTCTTTGGGTCCAATTTTCTCATGCTCAAGGCGATCATAGGTCTCCAATGATGCTTCCTAGGGGTGATTTCCACCTTAGATACCAATCCCCCACAGTTTTATTCGGCGTTGACTCGACAGTTTCATTGGGTACATGCTCAAAGAAAAAATGGTTTGCAACAATGTCTAAGTAAGGTGAAAAGCGAAAGTAATAGCTTGGTATATTGCCGGTCATAGAGTAGAGCCTCTTTTGTGAGCGATGACACTTTTAGGTAAGGAGGGAAATATAAGAAGGTAAGTAAGACAGGCCTATTGAGCGAAAAGTTCGGCACTAATGGAAGGGAAGAGTTCAACAAAATGGTCAGGAGGAGTAACATCAAGGCCAACAGTTCTAATGTAGATTACCCGGTTGCGTCCAAAGATAGGGATCTCATCATCCCAGCAAGCAGGGACCCAGTGACTGGTGGCGTCGAGGAAGCGCTGGATCTGAGAGCCATGAGGAAGACCCCTGGCTTCCAGGCTGTCGAGGAAGTCCTGGAGGACGAGGTTGGCGATGATACAGGCTGTGAAAGGATTTTCGTCCTCCTTAGCACGAGGATAAAACCATCGTACAGATAGTATTGGTGCAGCTTGTGTCTGCGTTCTACAAGAATATAGTGAGCCATTATGCATTGAGTTTGAGAGAGGCAAGGAAACATACCAGGTACCAGGCGATCAAAAGCACAGGTGTGCACACGTCGAGAGCGATTTCGATGGGCTCGGTGGGCGGGTACTGGAGGTCTCCAATGGGGTCGTTGGAGTCGGAGTCAGGAACCAGAATTTCCCCCGCAGGGGAATAATGCGCATCAACACCACCATAACCTCCGTAATGGAAGTGGAGTGTTTGGCGCATCGGGGTGTGGGGAGGAATGGGGAGCTCCGCTTCCTTGGCCGCAGGATCAGCGGGCAAGGGCGCCGGAACGGGGGAGGGGAGGCCGGAGGGGAGGGCGCGGGCGGCAGGCGAGGGCGAGGGCGAGGGGGATGGAGCCGTAGGAATACTGATGGCCATGGTCAGTAACAAGGAAAATCAAGTAAAAAGTATGGTTCTGACGTTGGAAGTGTAACAGTGGAGCAATTGGAGCACTGGTAGTGAAAACGTTAGCAAGGGTAAGAAAAGAATAGAAAGAGAAAGGAACTCGAACCTAGCAGTGGTTGCGCCGCCAGTAGTCGGATACAGCTCGGTGCGGGCATCGAAAAGTGCCTTGAGCTCAGGTTGTTCGAGGATATGGTGAGGCAAAGGGTCAACACGGACAAAGACCCTCTTCTTCGTGACGCAACGAGGACATCCTGTGCACTGGTTCGTTTGAATAAATCAGCCAACAGATAGAAGATGTAAGGAAGAGAACAACATACAACTTGGTGGTAGGAACCGGCAAACCACCGATCATTCTGAGTATATCCACTTCTCAGGCGCATGGCAGTGAGCCGATGGCCTTGGTGATTGTAGGGTAACGCCAGATCTTCAGGTGGGTACGGACTAAAGAGCTCCAACTTCTCGAGAATTCGACGCTGGACAATCCGGCGTTTGACGGCCTTTGTGCCCCGGATCCCCAACCGCGCCGTCGTCGGGTAAAGTTGGGTGTGTTTCGCCTCGAGACGACGGCGGCGCGCAGAGGCGGAGGAGAGCGCGGCAGGAGGTGCGGAGGAGGAGGATGAACAGAGGATGCGCCTGAGGAACGGCTGGAGCGACTGCGAGGAGAGGTCCGAGGAGAGGATGAAGCACGAGTGACGACCATGTTTTTTGGGTTGGAAAGCTGGGGCAGTTCAGACGGGCATTTATAGCGAGGTGAACCGGACAACGAGTGGGCCAAGGTGGGAAATGCATCGGCGGTTGGAACACTGGCTATGTGCTGACCATATGCTGGCCGCGATCCGGAATCCACATCAACCAGGGTCGAGCTCTCAGTTCAGGGTCCTAGTTGCCAGGGTGCGGCAAAAGGGTTGGAATACTGTGATTCCCACGTGTGTGAATTCGGAATCCAAGTCAGCAGCGGGTCAAACTGCGCCGCAGTCGAGCCCAATCATAGCAGAACATTGTGGCATCATAGCAAAATAACCTGGGGTGCCAGGAACAAAGCAGGGTAAGACCTTGAAACGTCCAGGTTTTGCGCTGTTGTTTGTCGTTCATCCTAGTTGCCATGGGTGCGGTAAGAGGGTTTGAATACTGTGATTCCAAGGGTGTGAACGCGGCGGAAGACGGTCTTAACTCGCCGCTAGCATTCCCTGAGCCGCTTGAAAAAGGAGTAAAAGTAAAAGTAAAAGATTCTGGACTCCGATCCGGGAACCAGTTTGCCAATCTCAGATTGGGCTATTAAAACGAAGATACGATGTTTATGGTGGTGCACAGTTGCACGTCGTTCGGAGCAGAAATCGTGAGACTCAGAGTGTGCGGCGCATCACGGTCATGTGAAGTGACTGTCTGTGACTACGGCACGGACACGTCCGAAGTTCACGCTGTACGCCGCGTACCGCACCTCAGGTCCAAATTTTAGCGATGTCAGGGTCGTCTATTGAGTCGTTGGAGTGTTTCAAGGTGCTTCTTTCCCCATCGCTAGCCATCCCCCGATCACATTTTCACGGGGATTGTGATTTCAAAATGAAAATATGGAAACACGACACATGTGGATGCAGCACAGAGGTTGTTTCATTGGAAATTCCCCTGACCATCCATGATTGGTGTGTTCCTTGTTGCCAGACTCACCATGCGGAACTTTCAACGTCATCGAGGTGCAAAAAAAAATACAAACCTACCATTCATGGCTTTCGCCTTGCCTTCACACATCCCACTTTCTCGCTCTTCCCTCATCCTGTTTACACCTGCCCTGTGCTTCCACCATGCCCAAATGCCAATTCAGCCCCGCTCAGGTCCAACATTTGGACAGCTATCTTCCAGAGTACATCGCAAGGTTGGATGCAAGGGCCCCTACCAAAGAGCTCACTCTGTGGAAGCAAGCCACAGCGACAAAGATTTTGGCTTCACCGGAGTTTAGCGATTTGGATCTCGCAAAACACCCACGAGCCAAATGGTTTGAGGTGCGGCGGATCGTCCTCTGCGGGCACCAATGACATTGGCTGAAGATTGTACAGATGATCGTTCGAAAATATACCAATTACCTGCATCAAGTATACAAGAAGGCACACCCAGAAACAGTGTCGGCCTCGGACATAATCAAGGCCAATCCGTTGCTCAAGTTCAGCTCTGTTCTCAGTGGCCGTCAGCTGTTCGCAAGGGACATGCACGATGAAATTGTGGCCGCCTCGAAGCAGCATGTCATTGACAAGGGCACCAATGAGGCTGGCACCTATCAAACGGTGTTGAAGACAATGTGGGATGGTCTTGATGCAGACAAGAAGATTGAGTGGGATGCAAGAGCTGAAGAAGAATGCGGTGATGTAGCAGTGTAGGTTTCAACAGCAAACGAATGATCTTGATCTCGGATTAAAACGATGCACAGAAACCAAGAGGAATTCCACACGAACATTCACCAAGCATTACGAGGCCTATGCCAGAGTGGAATTGTTGGTGATGCGGAGATGCTGCTTTTCTACGCATTTCGCGAACCCGAAACTGGTGACCTTAAGGCTGGAACGCGAGTATTTTTGTTATACAGTGCCGACTAGGCTGACCTCGCTGAAAGTATTCATGGACATTCAACACACAACAAGAACAATTTCGGTGGAGACGAGTTGGAGCAAACATACGGTGTTCCCTGGGCAAAATTTGCAGATGGCGTGATCCCCCGTAGGTGTCTGTCACCTGTATATTTTCCCTGCTCAGGCCATCGGCACAGGTCCGGTTGTCGAAGTTCCTGGGTCTATCTCGATCATCGTGACCAGTGATGGTGTCGTGATTTTTCCTTCCATTGATTTGGATACAATCCCACCTTTAAGCCTTCGCCACCTTCTCCAGGAATATTTTGAGCAGTGTTGGAGTACGTCACATTTAAATCAACACTCTTACTCGATCACTGACCAACTGTAGTCCGCGAAATTCCTGCACATTGCCAATTCCATGGGCTCAGGTTGTTTTGGATCCGTCCAAGTTCTATGATACCGAGAAATTCGCCTTTCCGTTGGCGTTGAAAGACCCGCAAACATTCACCATTTTTGAAACATTGGCAATTGGCGAGTTCTTGAATGCGAACACCTCGAACAATGCAACACCATTTTATTTCAAGAGTGATGTACCGGAAGAATCTGGCCGGTTACCTGACTCTGCTCCACTTCCACCTCCACCACTGCCGCACACCCATCAAATCAACATCCCTCCTCCAGGATCTCAGTTGACTACCCCGGCACAGTCTGCATCGCTGGGATCTCCGCCGACTGACCCCGCACGGTCCGAGACTCTGCCTCCTTACCAGGTGAGCGGTGAATACACGCATACCTTACAAATCTTGGCTAACTGTGCTACCTCTCACAGGATGTTCCTCCACCGGGGCCAGAGTCCCCGCCTAGCAGGACATCGCCCTCTCCACCACCACAACCCAGAAAGGGAGGGAAACGAGGTAAAAAACGAGCAAGGTAAAAAATAGACTCTCAGTTGACAATTCCGCCATTGATGTGTATCTCAATATTGTAGAGAGGCAAAAAATCCTCAGGATCAAGGCCACGAAGACGGATCTCGCAAGAAGAGAAAGGATACAGTCAGGTATGTGTCTGAGATTCTGAGTTCAGCTGCATGCTCAACCTATTATTCAGTGAAGGGCAAGATCATGATACTGCCGTAAATACACGCCGCCGTTCCTCGCGGCAGAATGCCTTGCCAGCTCAGACAGCGGGCACATCTAATTTGCAGGAGAAGATCGAAACCAAGCCAGGCAAGAATGGTCCCAAGCCGAGATACAAGTAATGATCCCAAGCCTCTGCACTAAACATATCTGATTAGAATTCTAGGGGTTGGGTTGTCCTGAGTGAGAGCAGTTCGGATGAACTCTAGAGGAGTGCAGATAGGTAATGTTTTTTTCTGGGTGCGTCGAACACTTCAGTTGAAACACCCGTTTAACAGATCTCGCTCAAACACAGTTTAGCAATGCCGGTTCAACAGTTCAACACTGTTTTACCAGGTTCAGCCGGTTCAGTCACTCATGGCAGTTCAACGGGGGCCGTCTTAATGTGTCATTTCATAAGTAGTTTTCGCAGTCCCACCTTGGTTTACTTTGTGTCCGTTAATCATTCCGGAGAGATGATTTGTGCTCAGCTGTTCAATAAAAATATGGGGAGTTAAGCCAGATGTTCTGAACATGTGAGTCCCCGTTCACACACTGTTCTACAGGCGTGAGGATGTTTATCCGCCAGGACCAAGAGTTCAACATTGCGGTTTAAACTCAAGTTAAGCGCCTGAGATGCCATTGAGAACCTCACGATCGGAGTACCAGGCTGGGATGAAGGCTGTTTATGCTCTGTTTAACGCCCAGTTCAAGTGTCACGAGTGGCATTAGCATCCATGTTTGAGCTGAACAAAATTTAAAATCTGATTTGCATTACAAAGCTCGTTGTTTAAACGAAGCTAATATAGTTACTGTGCTCTGACCCACTCCACAGAATCGAAATTTCTAGGTCCATGGGGTCAGCCACATTGAATAGTAGACTGCATACGAAACGCCTACCATCTAGAGACGATCCATGGGCTACCAGTTCGCGGTACAATCAGTGCTAGGTGTTTGCGACGTTTCAAGCCAAGAATGGGTACAGAGCTGTTTGAGGAACAGACCAAGTTGGAGATGGAGCATGCAGGCAAGCCAGATGAGGTGATGGAAGGTATCGACCTTGAGGAGGATGACCAGGACCAGAGTCCGGAAGAACGCGACGAGGGAGAAGTAGAGGATGTAGCACTGGGCGAAGAGGAGCTCAGCAGAGCTGTGGTAGAGACCTTTGGGGACGCATGAGGTGGTAGCACAGGGACCGCGCTACAAGAGGAGGGGGTGCATGGACCAGCTATGCTGGTCGCGTCGGGAGCAGAGACGGAGCTGGAATCAGGAGTGTGTTTGGTTGTGTTAGGTTACGAGGACGACGGGGGACACAGGCTTAGTCAGCAGACAGATCGAGCCAGGACATAGCTTCCTGCCTTCTCTGTGCGCATCCGACCAGATATGGCTGCTCCAATAGACAGTTTGTTATGGTTCCTTGGTCTACTTGGTATGTTATGTGTTGATTTGATTTGTCATGTTGCAATGGTTTTGGGTTTGAACCTTTGGGTGGTTTCCTTTTGCCTTATTTCCTAATTAGGTGCATCTCTCCTGATATATCATGCCTCATTTCTGATTGCAGGACATCTCTCTAAGGTGATGTATCGAGCACATCTCTCATGAGAAGGTTTGATGTATGAGGACACATAAGGTGGAGAGCATGGGAACCCCGCACCTTTATGTAAGCTATTTTGTGACACCGTTATAACTATACAACACACCTTCACACAGGGGGCAAAAGAGTGGGCACTTGTCATAATGGCATCCGTCAGGCATGTGCTGGGCACTTGCTGCAGCCCTTGTTACATTCGGATCAATTCCAGTGATCAGTGTCAAATGGCACTATAATTAGCTTTGCAGTACAGAAAATGCAAAATACATTCGCATTAGCTCAATTCTTGTCCAATCATCCTCGGAAGTGGCTCCAATTAAACCGACAAGTGTCTAGTTTCAGAATATAAAACAGGTCTGAAGTAAAACAGTTGAGTACTGACTGAGATCTTGCCCCAAGTGCCAAAAAATCCCCTGATGCTGGTGCAAAATTTGATGTACTGTAATTTATAGCCAGCTGATTTTTATGGGACTTAGTAGTCACACTTTTACGGTCCATCTAAGTGTTCTTGACTAATTTATCCTCACCACGTCAATCTGAATTGCCTCGCGTTGCACATCCCACTGAGTGATGTCAAAGTTCAGTTCGGTTCAGGTCCAGCACCTTTTTTCGCAAATGCTGAACCTGAACTCACGTTCGGTTCGGGCATTTTCCTGAACACTGAACCTAAACCTAACATTCAGGTTCATCACGTTCCGTTCGGCAGTTCAAGCACGTTCATACAATTTTTGTTTACCCTCCATTGTTTGAATTGGGGAAATTGAACTGTAACATTCAATCATGGTTCAGAGTTCGAACACGTTTGAACTATACACATTGGCTGGCTAGTATCTCGAATTTGGCACCAACATCAGGGGATTTGGCACTCAGGGCAAGATCTCAGTCAGTACTCAACTGTTTTACTTCGAACCTTTCTTATATTCTGAAACTAGACACTTGTCGGTTTAATTTGAGCCACTTCCGAGGATGATTGGACAAGAATTGAGCTAATGCGAATGTATTTTGCATTTTCTGGACTGCAAAGCTAATTATAGTGCCATTTGACGCACACTGATCACCGGAATTGATCCGAACGTAACAAAGGGCCGCAGCAAGTGCCCAGCACATGCCTGACGGATGCCGCAGCAAGTGCCTGACAGATGCCATTATGACAAGTGCCCACTCTTTTGCCCCCTGTGTCAAAGAAGAGCATGGGAACCCCGCACCTTTATGTAAGCTATTTTGTGACACCGTTATAACTATACAACACACCTTCAAAGAAATATTATAGATGCTAGGAAATGTGCCTATTAACAATGTTAACACTTCCTAGGAAGCAGAATCTTCAAAAAGGACACCAGTCCAAAGTTATAAGCACTTCTTTCCTTTTTTGGGAAATATGTTCCTACAGCACTTTCCATCCATTCGGTGCGATTTCGGTCAATCGGAATGGAGGATTTGGACTAGTTATGTAATTGATCACGTGACTGGCCGGCCATTCCGGCGCCAGGAGGAGCAGTTGGTCTATTTCCCTTCGATAATGCTCCTAGTCATCAGAAGCGTGTAGCAGATGCACTCTCTGCGAGAAAGATGCCCAAGGGACCAAGCAAGACATGGGGCCAATCACCCAGAATGCGAGCAGGAACATTGCCTGGAGGAGCTTGTCAGGAATTCTATTATCCCAAATGCCTGGATGGTTCAAGGGTATGGAGCAAATTTTAGAAGAGCGGGGTCTGTTTCATACTGGCTTGTTGGCTCAGTGTCCAGGATTCAAATGTGAAGCAGGAGCGACCAACTGTTGTTGCCGTAGAATTCTCTTCAATCAGCCAGACTTTATCAATCAAAAATCAGCACTTCAGGAACTCATCGAAAGTCGTGGTCATATTTGTGACTTCTACCCAAAGTATCACTGTGAACTCAACTTTATTGAAATGTACTGGGGTGCAGCAAAATACATATATCGAAAGAGCCCTAGCACCAAGAATATTGATGAAATGGAAGCAAATGTCAAGAGGTGTCTGGATGAAGTCCCTCAATTGTATATTCTTCGGTTTTCGAATAGGGCAGCCCAATTTATATCAGCTTATTATCTTGGATGCACCGGACAGGATTTTGGTTATGTACAAAAGACATACAAAAGCCACAGGATGCTACCTTACAATGCACTAGCAGAGATTAAACAGTCTGTAACTATGTAGTTTTCTGTTCTCTATGAATTACATTTTTTGGCGCGGATTTATTGCTGAAGCTTTAGGTTTGGCTACCCTGGAGAACTTGGATTTTGGCCATTTTTGCTACAAGTACAAATAGAGATCGGTCATGTAATATTAGTCATTTCATCTTTAACAATGAGCGCAACAGATACATTGGTTTATCAGACCTCCAGTTGCATCCTGGGGACTGGTTGAGATGCCTGTGCCTTTTCGGATTGTATTTAACCGGTACCACCGTGCAGAAAGAGTTAATTTCTGAAATCTTGGACGACACGAAGCCTCGTGCCGAGCTCGCCGCTTTGGCAGACGAATGACAGGTGAATGACAGATCCGTGATTGCGGTTTCCATGCCACAGCACCGGATGTGAATCCTTGTTTCCGCCCACCATGTCCACTCCTGCCACCTTCTCTAACATGGCCGTGTCGACCGTATTCGACAGCGATGCCGCGACTTCTTCTATCTCTCTCGCTTGGATCTTGGATGCTGGGCTGCACACTTGTAACTCTCGTGCTTCTGGGCTCGTAAACCTTCCCTACGATGGCTGCGTCATCTCAATGACCATGGATATTCTGGTGGCTTCTTCTCTATCCCATGATCTTGTGCTTGGCATGGACTGGTACGAGTTTGTGCGCGCTGCCGCCCCGCAAATTATCGTTCACTTGAATTCTGGCCCCCTTGATCTTCGACATCCCCTACCCTCGAGATTGGGTCCAAACCCTGCACCTGTTCCGTCCATGGGTACGCCTCAATTCTGATCGTCTTTATATGCTAATTTACGCCCAGACTCCTCATCTGTACCGCCGCTCTTCCAAGGGGATACCGGTGGAACCCTTTCGGCCTCATTGGCACCCCGCTCATCGACACCCCATACGCGAGGCGCCGGTGCAGTACCCACATCTATGCATGTGGCCCCCCTCATGACCTCTCACACGCGAGAGGTCACGCCCCGTATGCGGGGCGTTCCAGACTTATATGAACATCATGATATCACTTTTAATGATGAAATGATTCCCTCCCTGTTGAATGATCCCTTCGTCCGTTTGGCTGAATCTGAAAAAAATATTGTTGTACGTTTTCTTGTCGTTGAGAAGCGGGTTCGTGCTATTGAATTGAGGAAATTGGCTCCCTATCACCAGGGTATGCGTGCACGACTCTCAAGTGAGATACGGAAAAGTGCTGAAGCTCTGAGGGCAGATTTTGTTATGCATCAGTGTACATCTGCATGTCTTGTTCTTGAATCTGAAGCTAGGTCTGCTGGTTTATATCCTGAAGCTCCCCTTTCTCTCACTGAACTTCAAGAGTGCACATTGATTCTTGGTCTCACGTGCCATTCTCGGAAAAGGAAAACTATTCATCTGCCTGAGCATCCTCGGAAGTGTTCTCGTTTGTCCTTTGAAACATCTGTGCCACGCAGTGAGTTTCCAATCATCCTAAGTCAGGACGAAAAAGATGAAATTGTGCATGAATTTTGTGAAAGTACCAACAATGCCTCAATGAAGCATTACAAAGGTTTGTTCTGCGGTAAATTTGAGCCGGCCACAAGTGTCAAGATGAGAGCGAAGAATGAACTTGATATCTCGCTTCTCAGTAGGGCTGTCACACGACTTCGTGATGTTTGTCATCAGCCATGTATTGAAACGTTCAATCCCTCTTCTCTCATTAATGATTTATATGTACTTTGTCATCTTTGCAACTCGGCCGTGTCTAGAAACTCTTTCATTTCAATCCCTTTGCGCAGCTATGCTAATGGACTTTGGTTTGGCAAAGTTCCGAATGAGCTTCGTGATTTGACCTTCTTAGAGGAGCAATGTATTGCGCGGGCTCGAGCAACAAAATGCATGTATAAACTTTCCCTCGGACCAGTTAGCCGCTCGCGGTAATGTTTGTATTTTACCTGAAGATTCAACTTCATTTCTCAATGCCATGCCAGCCCTCTATCTCAAATTCGCGACGAAATTTGTGTTATTCTGGTCGGCTCACCTGACATCGAGGTAACACATGATATGCTACAGAAGTCACCTCTGCTGGTACACCGTGAAAAGGTCAGAAAGGCTTTATTCTGGTTGATTGAACATAATAGTTTGTATGCAGATCTTGACAAGAACTTGGTAATTGAAATCTGAATGAATATCCAGTGTATGACTGTCCCTTGCTACCCAAGATTTTCTTCGTACCAATTCGGCCAATAACCAGGGATCATTGTACACTTCATATTCGGATCAGGCAAACACTGAGTTATTCGAGGGGACTGATACATTGGAGCTCACGGCGACAACACTTGTGGATGTGGACAATGTGGAGACAACTTATAAGCAGAGGAAACTTGCAGCACTGCGTTTGTTGAAGAACATGAGGCTGGATTTGTGAAGTTTCCGTCAGGAAGTATGCCGTTGTCAACGTCGAAAAATCCGCGGGCATTCGGATGGCTCTGGCCAACACTTTTCCCCTACGGTCTCGGAATGGTGGACAATAATATTGTGAGGATCTCTCCGGAGTTTGGATTCCGCGAACTTGACACTGCAACACATGTCCAACATCTCTTGACTATAGCTGACCACCAATTTCAAGTTCACAAATCTTTCATATTTGTCATGAACAACATAATACAGCGCCGACAATCTTCCTTAAAGTCCCGTCTTGCTACAAAACGATCATGGTTTCCTGTTATCCAAGAACTGATGCAGAAGGTTGATACTGTGTGCGTAGATAGCTACCAGGCCAAGCTTGAGCAGAATCCATTTGCAAAGCCGGAAACCGAAGGCGAGAAGGCAGCAGTCAAGCTAATGAAATATCTGAATTATGTTTCTGACCACGTACCTGGTTCTGTCGGCGATGTAAACAGTATGAAGCAGCAAGTCAAAAGTAAAATTATTTGCAATGGCTTACCAATTTTTTTTGGCACTGTAAATCCAGCTGATTCTCATGATCCTATAGCGCAGGTTCTTGCAGGACGTGATATTAGCCTTGACACAATTTTTTATGCATTGGATAGCACACAGAGCGAAGGAAGCACACGCGCTAGGATAGTTTCTGAGAATCCGGTTGCCGGAGCTCAATTTTTCCACCTCATGGTAACTAAATTCTTCGATATAATTCTAGGGGCAAAGAGAGCCTCGAAAATTGGAATCCTTGGAAAGGTGAAAGGCTGGTTTGCTGTTGTTGAAGCGCAGATAAGAGGCTCACTTCACCTTCAGGTCCTTATGTGGATCTACGGAGCGCCTGCTTCCCCGTTGGATATGAAAGAACGGATGAATTCAGATCCTGGGTTCAAGCAAAAACTCGTGAAATGGTACGATGATTTAATATGCCAGAGTTTTCCTAAGGATATGGTCCCCTATGTTGTTGCTCAAGGTACACCAAAGCAACTCCCAGTCTTGAGTCGCCCATTAGATCCCAGGTCTTCCAACTATGCGCAAAAGAGAGACCAACAGCATCGGGATTTGTGCGAGAACACCGGTTTAGTCCATGAGCATAATGCCACATGTTTCAAGCATATTCCGTGGCAGATACATTCCCTTGTGGATCCTGATAATGACTGTCGATTTGAGCTCCTGCGCCCCTTGTTTCTGTCGACGAAGACGGTGTTTGGTGATCAGATGTGAAAATGGATGTCTCAACGGCCACAATCCAACGGCCACATTATGCCTTGGGTGTAACACTGATTTGAAACAAACCGCCTCGGGACCTGTTGCAATGGCTATGGTTGAGTACATGTTAAATTATACAGTCAAGCTGCAATTAGACACTTCTATTGTGTTTTCTTCTCTTTGTGCTTCAATTCAAGCTTTACAAAACAACCCTCCAAAGGATCCTGATGGGGAGATCGACAGGTCTGAAATGAGCCGATTGATGATGGTGAAAGCAACCAACAAATTGGTTGGGAAACGAGAGCTCACTGGACAACAAACAGCAAGTCAGCTATTGGGACATAAGAATAACTATACCTCGGATGAATACAAGGAGTATTGGTGTTCATCTCTCTTGAGGGACATTGCTCGAGACATCTTCATGGAAGAGCTAAACCAAGGCCTTCTTGCATCAGAGATTGAGGAGGAAGACGAAAACCAGGATTTAACTAGTGCTCAGCACATGACTATCCCAGAAGATGAAGATGATACAATGATTGTTCTCCGGACATGCTTGGTAGGGATTCTATTTCGGAAGACTGTGAAATGAACGGAGAGGAGAAGAAATATTCAAGACTGTTCGATGATATGTTTTATCGACCACGCGAACTTGCAAATATGTGCCTCTGGGATATCTTCAGAAATTATACCAAGGAGAAGAAACCCAAGTCGAAAGTTCAACGTAGTGTATACCTTAATTTACAACCTGGCCATCCCCAGTTCACGACTCACTGTCTAAAGAAGTTGGAATCCGGCCCTGTCATACCCGTACTTCAAGGATATTGTGTCCCTCGGAATGACCCAGATAATGATAAAATCAAGTACGCTGTTGTTATTCTGGCACTATACAAACCTTGGTTGACTGTCAAATGTTCACCTCTGAAATCTCCGGATGTGGGCTGGCTTGACGCGCTCGCAGAGTTCAAGGTCTCCATGTCACCGGAACACGTTCGAGTCACACTAAATATGCAACTTCTCTACCAAACCCGTGACGCGAAATTTGACTTTGCAGCTAAGCATGGCAAACGGTTCGCAGAACTGATGCGAAAGGCGAAAAGTTCTGGCATGAGTATTGAAGATGAAGAAGGTGAGGATGTTTACGACCCTGTATGGGAAATGCGATGCAGGCGAATATTGAATCGATTGATCTGGATGGACCGCTGCTAGTCAAAGATACAAGATCTACCAGGGATGCAAGTAATATTGTCGAAGAGGCGAAGAAGAGCGGGTTTTATCTCACAGATCAAGGTCTGTTTCAGACAATATTTGAGGAAAGAACATGACTCGGGTTCGAGGAGGATATATTTGACGCCAGTGTTGCAACTAAAACACTCCTTGCCGAAAAGAATTCACTTATCAAACGCCGTCTAACTGCTGCTGCAAAAAGTAAGGAAACTAATCTTCACCTTCTCCAACTGTCCGAAAGAATTCCACAGGCGCTCTGTACAACACTAGAGAAGGAGGCCAATCAAGCACGTGAACTGTATGAGAGATTTCGAATGAAGTCAGCTTCAGATTCAACGGACACAGATTGGACATCTTTACTACCGTACCAACAGTTATGCTTCGCATTATTGATCAAACACACACTGAACGATGAGCAAACAAGAGCATTTCTGCTGTTGGCTGATAACACAGGTGGCAAAAGCCACTGCAGTTCACTCACAACTGCAGTAAGCGCAGTTGATTGGCAGGTGTACTGCAGTTGATCTGCGGTTATGCTGCGGTTGACCCTGCAGTTGTTCCTGCAGTTGCGAATCACCACGCTCTCTCCACGTTTTTTGATAAAATGATGCCATCATACATCTTCGGAACACCCCGCAGGGTCACGGGGTTTGCTGTCATCGCCCGATCAGGCGTTGACGTCGCCATGAATGTCATCATCCTCGGATGTCCCCACGCCTGTCATCAAGCCGCCCCATCAAAGTCCCCGCCGCCGTCGATGTCCACGGCAGAAGGTTTAATAATAGTACAATTTTCACGGGAAAAAAATAACTTATATACCTACCATTTAATTAAGATTATTTAGAGGCAATAGAATATAAAAATCTCAAGTTAACTACAAGAAATGGTATAATAGCTAAGTGGCAGCGGCTGTGTCATCGTCACATGATGTTCACAAGCGGACAAGCCCCGCCAGGTCACGGGGTTCGTTGTCATCGCCCGATCAGGCGTCGACGTCGCATCTAGTCATCGGATTTCCCACGCCTGTCATCACGCCACCATCACCCCCATCAAAGTGCACGCCGCCGCTGTCACATCCACGGTAGAAGGCCCAATAATAACCCAAAAATCACGAACAAAATATTGTATACAGGGCTATTAGTTAGAAGGCCATACTGTGCTGGTAGCAATTCAAACCCAAAGCTGGGACCTTCCTAAACAGAGACATCATTACATCTCCACCTCTAACAAGAGGGTTTAGGTAGGCTATAGGTGACATTACTCCGAAGTCGAGCTTTGGGCACTTGAAAAATCACATAGGAGAAGTATATTTAGCTGCATGCTACAATACTGCATGAGAAGAGGGTAATGTGAAAATAAATATAAACATTTAGGGCCTGATCAGTGGCACAACTTCATGGGAGCCACCCAGCCAAAATCAAGGCAGACACCTTCTCCAAGCAGAGCAGGATCAACTCAGAGCTGATGGGTGCTCAGTGGTGCTCGGCTTGTTTTTTGGGGGGCTGTCACACCATTTCCTTCCCCAAATTTGAGACTCTAGCTACAGTTTCAGCCTGTACCCATCTCCATAACACACCCCTAATTGCTTTAATTCTATACCATATCTATGCCCCCCAAAGGACCACGCTGCAGTTGGCATGGCTCGGACAACTCGACATTCATTACAAAATTACACTGGTGCAAAGACAATGACTTTCAATTGGAAAATGGCTGGAGACCTGGGCCCACTGCATGGACACTTTGAAGGACATCCTGGGTCCTCCAAAGACGGGAGAAAAATGCTTGGATCATTGGGGCAATGTGTGTACCAGCTCGTGTCTGTCAATGATTACTGATTTTCAGCAGCTCAAATCTTCACTCATCGAAGTTGACACTCTGTCTCACGTGTCTGGCTTTGGGTGGGATGATAGTGTCACGATTAGATAAGATCTATCGTTCCAACGCCTATCTAAGCGCCCAAGATCTAAGCGCTGGATGACAAAGAGGCTATGACTAAGACCGGCCCGACCCAAGGGATGACGTCATGATGATGTCAGAGATGACATCAGGACATGAGGATGAAGCAAGGACACTGAGAACATGTGGTTAAGGGTAGTTGTAGTATATATAGATTAGTTCACACGGTTCCCTAGACAGTATAAGTAGAGTAGCTATTACGCTGTTGTAGTTAACCTTTTATTCCATCATTTTTCGAGATCAACCACGAGCACTACCCAATCCCTCTCTTCATACCGAGAGTGGACGCTCAGGTCTTGACTGTGACATAATAAAAGGTTACCCCTCATACCCTCGTACCGCCACTTCCGACCTCCTTTCCCTTTCTCCCCACCTACCCACTCTACCTCTTACCCTTTCTGCTATTGCGGCAGCCTCTTACCTGAAGACCCATTTCCTCTACCACCACTCACGTCGTCCACACCGACGTTAAACAATTGCAGCGCCCATCGTGCGCGGTTCACTTGAACAGACGTCGCTACACGCTACGGGAAACGTTGAGACCGTCCCTGCGTAAAGCAGACAAAGGAGCACTAGCCTAATCCTCGGAGAGGGCTATCTCGCAGCCGCGGGGAGAGTCGTAGAAGACCCCGGACTGTTCTGTCAGCAAAAGACCGCCTCGACCTCACCACCTGCCCTAGTGGCATACCGAACCCCTGCCCGGCTTTAACGCCGCGATTCCTACCAGGACGTCTTACCGTGTTCCCCCATCCGACTCAGAAGACGAGTCTGAGCTATTCCACTCGGCCGTTTCTCTTCCACCCCCGACCAGACCACTCCCACCCAGCCTCCCTCCATTGGCATTACTGTCGATAACCTGCCACACCAGTCACCCGCTTCCTCCTCACCGCGCAGTATTAGCGCCCAGACCTACGCAGCTAATCGCAGCTGTGTCCCCACCGACACTCCTGAAACCCCTATCACCAGCGCCGATTGAGATGTCGCGCCCCCAGACCCCCGTCCACCCAATGGAGGAGGAAGCCCCTCCCCGAGTCAGATATGTTCCAGTCCCCGTCCAGGGATGGAACGGAGAAGATCAACCCCCGCGTTCGGGATCCTCGAGGATCTCTTATGCAAAGACCCCACCAATGTTCGACGGGAATGAAAAATCCAAGTTTGAAACTTGGTGCGACGCCCTGGACAACTACGTCTGGGCTTACGCCTCGGAATTCAACACCGAGAAGAAGAAAATCGCCTTCACAGTGTCTTTACTGGGCCGAGAAGACGGAGCCAGGTGTCCGGCGTCCAACTGGGCACGGAACTGGAAGAAGAAGGCTCGAAGGCAGAACGCCTTCGAGGAGAATTGCAACTTTCCAGATTTCTTGGAGAGTTTAGCAGAGACGTTCGCCGACAGAAACGGCACCCAGACGGCGCACATGCGCCTTACCACCACACACCAGGGCAAGACCACCCTGGTAGATTTCATTGAAGCTTTCGAGCTGAATGCGGAGGAGGCAGGATACGACCTGTCGGATAGAACAGGGACCCATGACACCTTCTTGGTGGAAACCCTGGAGAACCTCGTCTCGGACGAGGTACGCAGCCAGCTCAACGTCGGGCTGCTAGAGGCTCCCACTACCTACCGAGAGTTGAGGAGAAGGCTGATGACAGTCAGCCGGAACATGGAGCGACAGTCGCTCCGGAAGGCCCAACAGGCCAAGATGTTCTGGGTACCAGCCCAGAGGAACACTGCTGCACCAGCAGCACAGACGAACCCACCCCGGGGATATCAGGGGACAGCGCCAAACTTGGCAAAGAAGATTGGGGCCGGCGAAACCGCCCCCATGGACGTGGACAGGAACAAGGCGAAAGGCACGCCCTTCCTGTGCTACAACTGTGGCAAGGACGGCCACATGAAGCGGGACTGCCCTGAGCCCCGCAAGACGAAATTCAACATCCGGGCCCTCAAGCCCGATCATGTCCGTCGGACCCCATTCGGAGAAGCAGAGATTTCTCGTCACAGGACTCGGCAAAGCCCGGATATTCATTGGGTACGACTGGTTGTTCAAGCACAACCCTGTGATAGACTGGAGAGCGCAGACTTTGCTCTTTAGTCGGTGCCCCCCGGAGTGCAACATGACCGGGACAGAATTCGGAAGAGGAGACCGGTGGAAGAACGAGTTGGAAGAAGGAGAATCCCTTCTACTCGTGGACTTCGGAGAAGCGATCGACTTGAGGTTGAAAGAGACCCAGTCACAGAAATTGGCAGAAGAAGCCAATCGAGGAAAAGAGCGAACGACAGAGGAGAAGATTCCCGAGGAGTACAGGGAATATGTGAAAGTCTTCGCGAAGGAATCATTCGACTCGTTACCCGAGAAAAGACAATGGGATCATGCGATCGAGCTCAAGCCAAACTCAAAGGCTGTAGATTGCAAGATCTATCCGCTCTCGGTAACGGAGCAAGAAAAGTTGAACGAGTTCCTGGAGGAGAATTTGAAGAGCGGGAGGATCCGCCCCAGCAAATCACCAATGGCTTCAGCGTTCTTTTTCATAAAGAAGAAAGACGGCACCTTACGGCCTGTGCAAGATTACCGGAAGCTCAATGAGATGACGATTAAAAACCGCTATCCGCTTCCGCTAATTTCGGAGTTAGTCAATAAGCTCCAAGGTGCCCGGTACTTTACGAAGCTAGACGTGCGATCGGGGTACAACAATGTACGGATCAAGGAGGGAGATGAGTGGAAGGCGGCATTCCGCACAAATCGAGGGCTGTTCGAGCCGCTAGTGATGTTCTTCGGGCTTACCAATTCGCCCGCAACATTCCAGACCATGATGAACGATCTGCTCAGAGATCTCATCAACGAAGGAAAGGTCGTCGTCTATCTGGACGATATCCTAATCTTCTCGGACAATCTGGAAGAACATCGTGCGTTGACGAAGCGAGTCCTGAAAGTACTACAGGACAACAAGCTGTTCCTCAAACCAGAGAAGTGCGAGTTCGAACGCATGGAAATCGAATTCCTAGGAGTCATTATCTCCTACAACTCGATGAGGATGGACCCCGCCAAGATTAAGGGTGTGATGGAGTGGCCAGAACCAAAGAACCTGAAGCAAACACAGGCGTTTTTAGGGTTCACCAACTTTTATCGCCGCTTCGTTTGGGGATACAGCGAGGTCGCCAAGCCGCTCACACGATTGATGGGGAAGGAAGGGTTCCGATGGGAACAGGAGCAGAAGGATGTGTTCCAAAAGCTGAAGGACCGCATTGCCGAGGACGTGGTATTAGCATTACCAACGGACAATGGCAAGTTTCGATTAGAAGCAGACGCGTCGGACGGAGCGACAGGAGCAATCCTGTCACAGGAGCAGGAGGGCGAATGGCGGCCTGTAGCATTTATGTCACATGGACTAAACGAGACTGAGCGGAATTACGAGATCTATGACAAAGAGATGCTCGCGATAATGCTCGCTTTGGAAGAGTACAGGCAGATGCTGATGGGAGCGCGGGAGACGTTCGAGATTCTGACAGACCACCAGAATTTAGAATATTTCAAGAAGCCTCAGAAGCTGAACAGGAGACAGGCCCGATGGATACTGGAGTTAGCAGAATACGACTTCACCCTTCACCATCGGCCCGGAGCGTTGAACAAGAAGGCAGATCTCTTATCTCGGAGATCAGATCATGACCAAGGAAAAAACGACAATGATGACGTCATTCTTCTGAAACCGGAGCACTTTCGTGCGCAAGAAATTGTGCTCGACAGACCGGAGACGGAGATCCTGGAAGCGATCAAGAAGGAGAAAAGAATAGATCAGAGTGTCAAGCAGGCGCTCTCGAAGAAGCTCCCCGGGTGGGAAAAGAAAGAAGACGTCATTTATTACAATGACTTAATATATGTCCCACGAGACGAAGAGCTACGAGACAAAATCATTGGGCTACACCACGATAACCCTTGCTTGGCCATCCTGGAGAGAACCGAACACAGGAAATGGTAGAACGTAACTATTGGTGGCCACGACTAGGGAATCAGGTCGGGAAATACCTGAAAGCCTGCGAGGCATGCCAGAGAACCAGGGTTCACCGCTATCAACAAGGAAAGCTGAACCCGCACCAGATTGCCGAGGGACCTTGGCAGATCATTTCCATGGACCTTATCGGTCCGCTGCCAGTCAGCAACGGGTTCGACGCCATACAGGTGTGGGTCGACACCTTTCAAAGATGATCCACTGCGAGCCCACAAGCATGGAGCAAACCAGTGAGGGGACGGCTCGGTTGACCCGAGATAGGGTGATTAGATATCACGGAGTGCCGCGGAAGATTATCTCAGATCGGGATCCGAGATACGTGTCGGGATTCATGAAGGAACTGAACCGGCTTATGGGGGTCGAGATGAACCCGAGCACGGTGTTCCACCCGATCACGGATGGACAGACGGAGAGGATGAATCAGGAGATGGAAAAATATCTCCGGGTTTTCATTAACTATCGACAATCGGACTGGTCCGACTGGCTGTCGCTGGCAGAATTCACACACAACGACAAGACGAGCTCGTCGACGAGCATGTCACCGTTTTTCATAAACACGGGAATGCACCCCTGGAAGGGGATAGAAAACGCAGTCGAGTCGCGCAATGAAGCCGCGAACGATTTAGCAGAGAAAATGAAGAAGATCCGAGAGGAAGCAGCAGCAGCGCTAGAGAAAACCCAGAAAACCATGAAAAAATACTACGATGCTAAGCATCGGGACGCACCGGAGTTCAAGGTCGGCGATCGGGTTTGGCTAGAAGGAAAGAACATAGCCACAGATCGGCCGACAGGGAAGCTGGAGGATAGAAGGCTGGGCCTTACGAGATCCTGGAGAAGGTTGGCGCATCGGCATACAAGCTTAAGTTGCCGGAGACGGACAAGTCACATCCGGTCTTCAATGAGGCACTGCTTACGCCATACGTGGAACCCCCTGTGGGAAGGAGAGAAGAACGACCACCGCCGAACATTGTCGGTGGAGAAGAAGAGTACGAGGTGGAGGAAGTCCTCAACCACAGAAAACGTGGGAGAGGATACCAGTACCTCATAAAGTGGAAGAATTTCCCACTTTCGGAACGGACCTGGGAACCGACGAGACACTTGTCGAACGCGAAGAAGCTCTTGAACAGATATAATGTCAAGCACGGGATCATGGTTCGAGAATTGTCGGTAGAGTCCAAACTGGAAGGGATGACCACGGAGGAGAAGACGGCGCTGGCCGCAGAATTACGAAAAAGAGGCTTGATGCCACCAAAAACGGAGGAGTCCGCAAACTCGACGACGAAGCAGACGGTCCCTGTCTTTAAGCAGGGACACTGGGATTATTTAATTCATCGTTTCAAGCCGAAGCAGGAGATGATGCCATACCCGGAACGACAGTTATACGACCCAGAAACAGGCAGATTCAACGAAGCAGCCAAGTTTCCTCCGTTACCAGGAATCGAAGCCTACGAACGTTAAATCGTCGGGACGACAATCCTAGGGGGGGGGGTAATGTCACGATTAGATAAGATCTATCGTTCCAACGCCTATCTAAGCGCCCGAGATCTAAGCGCTGGATGACAAAGAGGCTATGACTAAGACCGGCCCGACCCAAGGGATGACGTCATGATGATGTCAGAGATGACATCAGGACATGAGGATGAAGCAAGGACACTGAGAACATGTGGTTAAGGGTAGTTGTAGTATATATAGATTAGTTCACACGGTTCCCTAGACAGTATAAGTAGAGTAGCTATTACGCTGTTGTAGTTAACCTTTTATTCCATCATTTTTCGAGATCAACTACGAGCACTACCCAATCCCTCTCCTCATCCAAGAGTGGACGCTCAGGTCTTGACTGTGACAGGAAGCCTGAACAGTTTATGCCTTGACTATAGCCAGCCCCAAAATTCAATGGAACACACTCAAAAATGGTTAAAAACTGGGTGTTTGGGTAGGCCTGGTGTTCAGGTTCGAACACGTTCGGGAAAAATGTATTCGGCCTGAACCCTGAACCTGAACCTCAGGTTCAGTTCAACGAATCACTGAACCTTGAACCTGAACCTGGCATTTAGTTCAGTTCAGTTCAGGTTTGAACCGAAAGGTCGAACCGGACCTTCCCATCACTAATTTGTACCCCACTTATCCTCTCAATCAGATTTCCTTTCTTCCACTAACTTTTGACTTGAACCATCGACCTCCACAGGCTATTGCCTGCTATTGCACGCACTCTGCACCATGGACTATTATCCATGCCATGTTTCACATTGCTCTCACTCGCCCAGGCTATCACCTGGTCCACGTTCTCACACTAGTTCTGTTATGGGTCCTTCGTCGCTGTCATCCCCACTTTGCAGACTATTATCTGCACACATTCTTCATTAGCTCTTGTCTCTGCATTTAGTTTCAGTTCTTCATCGCCCACTGTCTCGCACTAGTTACTGCCAGCATCACATCATCTCAACCAGGAGTTGAGTCTTGGTTCATCTTAGACCACCTTGCACATCCGTGTATAC
Source organism: Mycena sp. CBHHK59/15 (assembly GCA_029204085.1). Classification (NCBI taxonomy): domain Eukaryota; kingdom Fungi; phylum Basidiomycota; class Agaricomycetes; order Agaricales; family Mycenaceae; genus Mycena; species Mycena sp. CBHHK59/15. The sequence continues at coordinate 27,999 of JARGXW010001130.1, forward strand.
TGTTTCTCCACTTGGAGTAGAGTTTTGTTTTAGCTCATGCTTTTAGTGCCGAAGCAGGCACATCGGTGCTCATAGTTGTTCTCCCTGGTAGCTTTGAGCTCAGGGTCAGTTTACACTTGCTGTCCTTAGTAGCTGTAGGCTCAGGCTGCACAGTTCAAATTACACATACCTACCCTTGGAGCTGTAGAGCTCGGGGCAGTTGTGGGTCTGTTCTCGAAGCCACCCACCTCTTTTGGATTTTCATTTAAAAGACAGACAAAGATTATAAAAACTCTTGCACACAAGTGTTCTAATTTAAGATTTGATTGCCCTCCCGCAAAACCTTTGAAATTGTACACACTTTCTTGAAGGGCAAGTAAAAATCCCCTACTGTCTCCCAAGCAATACAACCTATGGTAGCATCTCTCTTTCAAGTACCCTTCCCTTGGGACTTATCTTAGGGTGTCAGCATGAGATTTTGAGATTTTTGAGATTTAGTTGAGTTAGGTTGGTGTTGATTGAATTGGTTGAGTTTCTTGGGTTCGCTCAGACTCGCTCTCACATTTTCCAGGCTCACTATTTTAGAGTTTTCGATTTCACAGCTGCAGCAGAGTTCACCATTTCACCACATCAATTTTGCCTAGCACCAGTGTCTGCCAGGAGCAGTGGGTGCCCAATCATGAGCAAGCCAGGGGCAATATCAAGTTGTCTGCACCCATGAGAGGGAGCAGGAGCAGGAGCCGGCACAGGAACTGGAGGAGGAAGTGGAGGAAGTGGATGAGGAAGCCCTCACTGAGGTGTTTGCAAACATCATGCACATCAGCCATGACAATGATGCCACCACTGGCACTTGGTTATTGTACACCTTATATCATTACTTGTAGGTTACTTGTGGTTTTTATATTTCTATTGCCTCTCAATAAATCTAATTAAATGGTAGGGATCTAGAGTATTTTATCCCGTGATTTTTGGGCTATTTTTGGGCCTTCTACCGTGGACATCGACAGCGGCAGTGTACACTTTGATGTGGGTGATGGTGGTGTGATGACAGGTGCGGGAACATCCGATGACTGGCGGAGATGACATTGATGAAGACGTCAACGCCTGATTGGGCGAGGACAGCAAGCCCCGTGACCCGGCGGGGTGTTCCGAAGATGTATGATGGCATCATTTTATCAAAAAACGTGGAGAGAGCGTGGTGATTCGCAACTGCAGGAACAACTGCAGGGTCAACCGCAGCATAACCGCAGATCAACTGCAGCACACCTGCCAATCAACTGCGCTTACTGCAGTTGCAAGTGAACTGCAGTGGCTTTTGCCACCTGTGTAAGATTGGCAGAGAATTGGAAACTGGCCGAAAGGACCCACCGATGACACTGCTTTGCACTGGACCCGGAGGAACAGGAAATCAGTGATATTCCAGGCTTGGAGGGAGTTTTATGAAATAAGTGGTCATCCGGAACGACTGCGATTGACCGCTCCAACAGGTGTTGTCGCCAGTGACATTGGGGGCTGTACAATTCATTCAGAGGCAGCTTGAGGGTTTCACCAACAAAAATGAAGTCAACTCCGAGTTTGCGTGCAAATCTCGAAGAACGAATCTCACCGCTCGAGACTCTGATCCTTGATGAGGTTTATTTCTTGAGTGCCGCAGATCTGGCCCGAATTTCGGAGTACTTATGCATGGCCAAAGGAGTTACGGATTCTTTGTGTGGAGGGCTGAACTGGGCAGTATGCGGTGACCCATGCCAGCTGCCGCTGCCAGGGGAAATTCGCTGTTCTCTCATGAGCTTGTTCAATGCCATCTGAACAATAATTTGAACGACTTGAATGAACATATCCGGCAAGACGTGAAAGGGATCCAAGTTTGGCAGCAGATTCAGCACGTAGTTGCGTTGGAAGAAATCATGCAACAAAAGGATGACCCACTTTTAATTCAGATTCTGAAACGGTTGCGAAAGGGATTATGCACAGAGGAAGACAAGAATACTCTGGATAAGTACGTGTTATCGAATCCACATTGCAGCACGGAAACAAAGGAGCTTACCGACGTAAAAGATGGATCAATAACCCGGCCCGCGCATGTCCCTTAATTGTCTATACAAATGTTGCTCGAGATCGTCACAACATGAAAATGGCGGAGGCCTTCGCCAATGCGATGGGCCAAGGATGCCATATTTACCACTCGAAGGACACGAGGGGATGCGGAGGGAAACGGCGCCAGGTCACTGGGCTTGTGGCCGAGGTGGCATGGGCAATACCAGTCAAAGAGGCGAATGACCTGGGGGGAAGGTATTCATGCCGGTTGCTAAAGTTTCCGTTCATTTACTCACTAGATATTCTAGGTGCCATACATGCCCGGGATGCCAGTGTTTTGCACTGAAAACATTGCGACTGAGCTGGAATCTCCAACGGAAGTCCCGGAACACTCGTCTCCATCATATATGAGGAGATAGACAGTCGCCGCTATGCTATCTCTGCAGAGGTTGACTTCAGAGCATATGAGAAACACCAATCCGGACGCACCTCATCCTCATCGAGTCACTCTCAAACCTGTGACAACCCAGATTCACTTTCGCCTCCCGAATTCCGAGACAATTTACAATGCGACCCACTGTCAGCTTCCCCTCATCCCTGCCTTTGCTTTCACCTCGCACAATGCCCAAGGTCGCTCACTCGACGTCTGCTGCATAGATCTTGCCAGCTGCACAACGATTCAGTGCGCATATTCATGCTTTCGCGGGTGCGGCGTCTCGAGGGTCTATGCATATTACGTCTTTCGGGCTACAGCGCATCCGAAACCATATCTCAGAAGAGCTGCGAATGGAGCTCAAACGCACCGAACTCAAGGCAGAAATAACTAAGGCCTACTCTCGCGAGCGGTTGTCGTGGTTCTACAGCATGGTACCCGAAGGTCAGGTCAACCTGTTGACCCAGAGGGAATTGTAATTTGATTTTGACGTCGACGGGGATGGACTTCAGGTAAGTTACTCTTCATCTTATTTCCACAATGAATTAACGGCAACCACGACCACCTAGGGACTCTGCTGAGCTGTTAGCTCACGAACGAATGCCGGCTTCTGGGATAACATTTCGACTCATGCTCTCGCGCAGGGATCCATTATTGCACACGGTCTAGTGCGCCAGACGTGAAATCAAACATGGATCAAAACATACACCACCACACATCCACCTCCTTCTCTTCTTCCAGTGCACCCCGCTGACTCCCCCTTCCCCCGATTCACGTGTCATGCGCTCGGTCGATCCACACTGCCCCGCCGCTCTGGCTCGCCCGCATCGCTACACGACGCAGCCCATGTTCATCCCCCATTTACTCTCACTTGTCAGCCTCCGGATGCCAGTCTCGGGACTGAGGAACACCTGCAATTAGATTTCAGATCTTTATGTATTATGAATCAAGTCATGCAATCACCAATGCTGAGTTGCCCGATTTTTGAAAACTACCTAAAGGTTCAGCTCCCGCCTCGAAGAGGCATAATCATGTCATTGAATTTTTGTTCTCGACCTCAAGATTTGGACTGTCATGTCACGCTTTGTCGCAGCTTACATAAAGGTGTGGGGTTCCCACGCTCTCCACCTTAGGTAAATCTCAGGCGCTGATGTATCAGTACCCCAGCCTCTGGTGTAAATTCCAATGACTGGAGGTTCGAAGGGCTGCAACAAATATCAATTGACTAATCTTGGATAAGCATGGAATGAGAACACGAAACTCACACAGGTGGATTGTTTCTACATCGCGTCCGCATCAACTTAACAGTAAAATACATACATGCAGGGTGCACTGTTGATAACCGCATGTGGGTATCACATCTCATGAATGTCATCGTACGTGGGGTCCTGGGTATTGTCAACGCATATGAGGATCTCGGTGTGTGCGTGTGCAGACATTGGAGTAGACCACGACACTGTCATGTAACTAATTCTGAATTAGTCAGTGAATGGGGGAAGCATGGAAAAGTAGATGACGGAGGTGAGCACACTCATGGTGGTGTCGCACCCCGTTGCTGTGGCATGAGTTAACTTCGGGAGGCCACCAAGGAGGATGTTTAGCTTGCAGATGTGAAGCAGAAGGGGATGGCAGATGCACATCTCGTCTTTTAGGCTTTCGGGTCTGCACCATCCTCTTCAGTATCCCATCTACCCTCAGAATAGATGGAAACCCACCTGAAGCCAAATTGAGCAACTCATTCAGGAGTGTCTTGGACTCCACCTCCTCCCACAGGGCATCTGGGCCCTGGCACATGGCCACGTGAATCTCGAATTGCTAGAAGGGGGAAAAGGGGACTTGGAAATCGACTGTGTCGCCATGCAGGTGGTCCTTCAAGCACCCAATCGCCAGTCAGCGTAGAAGGTAGATATATCGAGGTTGCTGATCTGGTCGCGGTTGAAGTATGGGTGGGTTGTGGCACAGTGAAATTTAAACATGTCCCCTGTGGTGTGTGAGAGAGATTAGACATCGACCAAAGCACCATTTTTTAAAAATACAAATTGTGCATGTGGGCGAAGCGGCAGGAGGTCACGATGTTGCGCACCGAGAACAGAATCAACACATCGTGGATTGGCGCGATATGCTTGAGACTGGATTTAAACGTCACCTTTGACATAGTTCGAGAAATCCGGAGCGAGAATGATCTTGAATTTCCGTTGTGAAAAATATAGTAGTTCCTCCCTATGCGCAGGTTCACCGTGTTTGTGCGTGAGTAACCAGTACTTCATGCAGGAATTCAACTTTTGGAACAAATTATTTGTCGAAACATGGGTCGCCTTCGAAACCTGGGTGCACACGGATACATTCCAGTTCCGCCGTAAGTCCGCGAGGATGTTGAGGTTACGGCTAGTGATGGGCCTTCGGCACCAGCCATGCACCAGTGCTTCTTGCATGGACATGCTGCATGATATGCGCAGCCCCTACCCAGGACGTATGTGGGTGCTCCGAGTGGTGAGCGTAGAGGAGAACCAGGTGAGGAATAGTTGACCGCATAGGGTGGTCCCTTACATTCCAAGCATGGTCCTTCATTTTCGCCCCAAAATCGGCTCTAGAACTTTCCAGGGTTGTTTTTAACTTGATTTCATCAACTGGTGATTCGTATCAACTCTACCAAGATTCCAAAGCGTACATGTAGTCTGGCATCCGAGGGCAGAGAGATCCAGACAATGAATTTCCACTGGTCAGCTTCCACCGCTCATTTGCGGTCCTGTGGATTATTCAGATTATGAGTGGATTTCGATGCATTGGACAGGGGAATATGAAATGAGACAGATGCAACGGATGTAGAGAAATTGGAGATTTCTTTTTTTTTTTCCAGTGTGCAGCGCATCATGAAATATGAGGACATAGAGTCCACCTGTTCAACGTCCATGGCACCAAAAAAGAGGTCTTGTAAATGTAGCCGAGGCGAATCGATAGATCTTCGAGAGGCTTCAATTCAACAAATCCCGAAGAATTGCTCCAGGTGGTTTAGAACTGTGATTAGAAAGGTGAATTTGGTATGCCAGAGAGGTAGGCAGTGTGAGTTGAGTTTCACCAGTAGAAGAGGCAGAAACACGATGCACAGACAGGAGAAGCCAGATCGTGAAACTCTAGGAGATTTCCTTAAGCAATCCATGTCTTGATGCAAGTACAGGCTTAATCTCTCTCTGTTCAGCTTAAGCAACACTGAGTGCTACTATTGTGCCATGAAGCAGGCGGCGAACCTTTTGAGAGATTATCATGGTTTAAGCATGCAAATTCAATGATCAGGAGATGTTGTTGAACAGAGATTATGATCAACTTAAACCAAGATAATCTGAGGACTTAAGCAGCTGCTGCTTAAACACAGGGTTGAATAGACAATGTTCAGTTTATACAGAGTTGAACACAGATTGTTTAAGCAGAATCAGTGCAAATTTCCAAGACCTGACAAAAAGTGGCCACACAGAGATTCAAACTCTCGACTGCCAGATGCATGCAATCTAAACACTTAACCACTCAACAAAGGAGGATATGAAAACAGCACAAAAGCTGGCTACATGGAGACTTAGCACCCTGTCCTGTTAGAGTGTAAATACATTTGTCCCGACTTTCTTTACCACAAGCTGGGCCAAAGCCATGGCTTTCAGGCCAAGCCAAGGACAGAAAGCAGTCTGACTAAATGCTGGTATATCAATAACAAATGCTTAATCAAACATGAAGGTATTGGGTACTTGGGAGTTTTAACTGTGATTAATCCGAGAATGGTGGTGAATTGTTACCAAGTTCACTTGCCTTGTGTTGAGTGGATAATCAATATTGAGTCTTAGAGGATCAGAAGTGGTTTTTTCTAAAGTCTATGTGGCATAGTTGGCAACTGCTTGGATCTGAAAATAAGGCCATATGCTGGGGTAAGTGGTTTGAGTCAGCTGCATGCCCATTTTGAAGCCCGAAATGTTGAGGATTAATCCTGCCGGTGAACCTGCTTAAATGCTGTTTCTGCTTAAGCGGAGTCTTGTTCTGCTTAACCAGAACACTGGTCAACAGTCTTGATAGGCAGAAGTTGGCTCACCCCTCATTGGCTTGGTTTAAGCTGAACAGAGATTAAGCAGTGATTTGCATTGAGACGTCGAATGCTTAAAAAGTTGCTAGGGTTACTGCCAGATCACTCCCAAATTTGGTTGCGTGAGACATTTAATTCTCACCATGACCACAGAAAAAACCTGGGTCCCTCCGCCC